>CM055905.1:58638220-58653220 GCA_029582155.1 Panopea generosa
CGCCTTTTAAAAGCTTTTGAATATGTATTATATTTGTTATCGCAGATTTGCTATCATTTTATCGGTTCAAATATGTCGACCGCAGTTACTTTGTTAAATTTGTGTTGTAAAGTGATGTAATGGTGGTACTAAAATTGAAAAAAAATGTAGGAATGTTTTGGCTTATCTTTCATGTCATTTAGGTTTGATACAATTCCCATATTTACGTTTTAGTATATATCAATAATTTGTTACCGATTATTTATTGATTGGTTTAGCACATCTGTTAAACAGTATGTGCTAATTCAATCAGCAACACACATTTGATTTTAGGTATATTTACAAACCGGCATCAAACAGGTCAAAAACATAATATATATATATATATATATATATATATATATATAATTATCATCATTCATTTTTTCATTTTTTCATTTTCATCCCCTGAAGAAGGAATTATATATATATATTCCGAAAGCGCTCGGTTTTTTTAAAATAATTTTAAAAAATTCAGTATTGTTTGGGTGTATTAATTAATTTTTAATAATTAATTTATTTTCTCTCCCATATATATATATAAATGAAAACTAAATTGGTCAAAATGTACATGTTTCGTCTTTATACAATCTTTCCAATCACTAAAATCATTCAAACAAATGTGTTGGCTCTATTTGTCTACTGATCGGTCCATTTTTACAATACCGTCTTTTCCATAAAACTTACTTTTATGCACAGCATGGAATATACATTTCAATGAAACTAAAATACTGGTTAAAAGTAAAAATACTGATGTAAAAAAACACTAAAATATTGTAAAAAAAAAAATTAGCTAAAATACTGAAAAAAAGCTAAAATATACTGATAGAAAACTAAAATACTGTAAAAAAAAAAAAAAAAAGCTAAAATATACTGACTAAAAAAAGCTAAAATACTGATAAAAAAAGTTAAAATACTGATAAAAAAGCTCATATATATATACATGATAAAGAAGCTAAAATACTGATAATAAAAAGAAAACATACTGATAAAAAACTAAAATATACTGATAAAAAACTAAAATACTGATAAAAAAAAGCTAAAATATACTGATAAAAAAGATAAAATATACTGATAAAAAACGAAAATACTGATAAAAAAAAAGCTAAAATACTGATAATAAAAAGATAAAATACTGATACAAAACTAAAACATACTGATAAAAAAACTAAAATACTGATAATAAACTAAAATACTGATAAAAAAGCTAAAATACTGGCAAAAAAACTAAAATATACTGATAAAAAATTAAAACACTGATATAGAAGCTAAAATACTGGCAAAAAACTAAAATATACTGATAAAAAAATAAAATACTTATAAAGAAGCTAAAATACTAATAATAAAAAGCTAACATACTGATAAAAAAACTAAACTACTGATAATAAAAAGGTAAAATACTGATTAAAAAAACTAAAATACTGATCAAAAACGTGTGGCCGTTTTTTGTGGCCAGTTTGACAAATAAAAATTACAATTTTATCATATTTTGATAATTTATTGCTTATTTGAAGAAAAAAATCTCCGATTCCGGCAATACATGTATCATCTTAATATTAGATGGGTTTGTTTTTAAACAAATGTGGCCACGATCACTTTGGACACATTTCGTATATACATATATTCAAACATTTTTACAAGCGAGCGATTTTCAATAAAATGATCCACTTATTCTCATAATGTTTCCAAACTGCACACACTTGACAACTGACCCACTAAGTAGTTTTGAATATCCCTCGCTCGCTATTGGTTAGAATATGTTTATCATAAGTTGGTTATAGGTCATAGGATCAATAACTTGCCTACAACATTTACTTTGCACTAATAAAATAGCCATAATTTATTTCTTTTCCGGAAATAAATCGACAAGATATTTTTAAGTGAGATATTTTCAATTTCTTTCAAAAAATAGTAATAATATAAACTTAAAATTTTATGTTCACATGTATAAAATCATATATCTAAATATAACCACTTACTGTTCAATGTGGATGATTTGAATGTCCCTATTTTGTTATTTTTCCATGAATAAATTTCATCTAGTATTAGAAAAAACACCAGCATATGAATAAAAACGTGAGTCTTCAAGCTCTGCATTTCTGCGTTAATGTTACATATATCATCCAACACTTAAACTGTTTAAACACTGTTGTCAATACTTTCAAAGAACAATATCCCGCAGTCGTCTAACACAACAAAATCCAGCAGTATAAACACGTCAGCTGTCTAACGCAATAAAAACACTTTGCTTCTTCCTTCTCCGCTGCCTGGACCTAGCAGACGACAATTAGGCATCACGTGACCGGAATATATAAGTACTTTCACATGCTTGTAAGAAGTGTTGGCCACTCGGCTAAAATTACAAACGCAAACAGAAACATATGTCGATTTCTGTTCGAAGACATACGCGTTATCAGCTGCACAAAGGCGGATGTAATGCAAACAATGAATCCCAAATTCCATTTAAAAGGAACGGCTTGCCTTTTTGAGCGCTTCAACTATTGGGGAGAGGCAACCTTGCCTTGTTTCATGTTGAACAGAGTACTTAACACTTACACTGGCCTCCGTAGAGGCAAGCAAAAACAACAACAACAACAACAACAACAAAAAACAAACAAAAACCGATTAAGTGGCGAAAGTAATCGTATACGTCTCACAGATTACGAAATAATATAGTTGCAATATTTTTATAGACATGTATACTAAAACGATAAACGCCGGGTGAATTTCAGAGCCAAATTATCAAACTATTCTAAGCGAAAGCGATATTTATAGTTTTAGAACGTGTGTGTAAAGCTATTTCATTGTTGATTTTGTCAAATTGAATGATCATATTGATAGAATCATTTTAATGCAATGCAACATACGAAGTCGGTGTTAATAAAGTAAAGTTTTAATAATATAGAATCTAGTGTTAGCTTTTTTTAAACTCACTTCACTTAATTGACTCCATATTACTCTGCATTTAACCCAATTCTGTGTGAAACCAGATTAAGTGAATTTCGAAAAATATGAGTGGAAGGTTCTATGTTGGAGATGGAGCGTGTTATTATTATAATTATTATTATTATTATCATTATTATTATTATTATTGTTACTATTATTATTATTATACCACATTTATATAGCACTTTTATCATAAAATACATACGTTAAAAATTGCTTAACAAACAAATATACGTATACATATGAACAATCTATAAAAAAGCATCATAGGAATAAAATATTACAAATGATAGAGAAAAAAAACAAAAAAAACCAAAAAAAACAACAACATTAAAACTTCCGTCCTGCTCGGCAGCCGCTGCAAGATGAATGCGAATTATGACAATAAGAAGTTTTACTCCTTTTCCCATCTATATAAGTCTATCCGAGAACCCGATATCTCCCGAATAAGGTATATTAAACCCCAATTAAAAAGCAGGGAATTCTATGCCTGTCCTACAATTCATAGCAGTTGAACACTTACTTAAATCAAGAACTTCTATAAGTTCTTGCTAAAATGTAACGTCATTCAAACTTTCTGTTGATGCAACTGGCCAATTAACATGCTCAAATGTGTCTTTCCCACCATTGCTGTAAAATGATGATGATAATTCAGCCGTTTTCCCATAAGGGCGACGCTTCTAGAAGAGTTTTAGTAATTTTAGATTTTTGGAGGATAGCACAGAGATACAGACGAGCTGGGTCCGTTCTACAGTCAACCATTTATAATGACATACTGTGCAACAGTGGACCAATCACGGGGATTCGTTTCTCAGAAATGACCACTCATGGGGGCTCTTGTCTCGGATATTAGGATTTTTCGAATATGACAAAATTTGGTTATTGAAAAGGATTTCCGTTGTTATTATTATGGTCTAGTGAATATCACGGGAACACCCACTGCTCAAATACAAGTCCTTTTTATGACATTTCCATTGGGCCTCCAAAATTTATAAATCAATGATATCATTTCTCTGTATTACACAAATAAGTAGATCTGAGATCATTCTGTGAGGACAATTTTAATGAATGTTACTGTTTTAGTTTATGTATTTGTGAATGTTTGTATCCAGGTTCCCGGAATCTAGTTTTAAACAAGTCTGAGATATAGTCACATATATATATTTCATTAATATAATTTTAAATATAATATACTATATATAGTTTTATAATTGAGGTAGTTTTTATAATAACTTTATAATTGAGACATTTTTTAATATGTTCGTGACTGCAAAATTGTTAATACATTGGGTTGAAGACGGTGTCGTGTACATACCTGGTAGCAAACACATCTCCAGCCCTCGGTCACGTGCACCATATTTTAGTAAGAAACAAATAGAAAGCCATTGGATTACTTCCCTCCCATGTAACTTACAACTTTTCAACTGTGTGAATGCGGATGCATTTTTTTGCATGCTCAACAAAACATTCTAATCTGCTTCCAGGTGTCTAAACTTCCCACCAGTATCCGATTAGATCCTGTTTGCGTACTCTGTGTGTGGGATGGGTGGGAAACGGTGCTGTTTTGTTACAATGATACCGTTTTTTGAAAATTGTAATACGAATTTATCGTAGAATCTTTCATGGAAATTTTATGAATCATCGGAGTTTTCTTATACTCGGTGTATCGCAAAGAATGTGTATATGAAATATGCACAGAATTGTTCGGGAGCAGACAGACGCTGCGATTTAGGACACGAGTTCTTGGAGCTCGACATTATCGAAGTTTTTGTGTATTGTAACCGGTGATATTGTCCGGGGCAAATGTTGAGCCAACGGCTTAAGATTTATAGGCGTACGCATGAACATGAAATATTACTACATGTAGTGATATATAGAAACTGCTAAAATACTTCATTTTAATTAAACTACCACTACAACTATGGTCAAAGATCATTCAAGTGTGGAGCTGTTCCCGGAGTGGGGTGGGGCACTTGACCTGAAAATGGGTATTTATGTTCCCTGTTAACTTCAAAATATTGGCACAAACTCTACATTTCGGCGCAAAATTCAAGGGGCAAAACTCTACATACAAACCAATTACAGGGTTCGAAACTCTACATTCAAACAAATTATATAGGGGTAAAAACTCTACATTTAATCTAAATAAAACTTCGTCTACACAACGGTATAAGCTCTTGGATTTCATTAAGAATAAAAGTCAAGAGGTTCTTAGTCTGGAGTTCCTAGGCAGGAGAGGATTGCTCCCCGGTTGAACAAGGGGTCAAATGTCTAGAAAGGCGGGTTAAAGCTCTACATCGCATTACGAAAAAGATTTAGGGGTAAAAACTCTACATCATATGTCCGAAAAGAGGGATCAAAACAGCGGCACATATGTACTTACCAAGATATAGGGAGTGCCCTACGGGTGTATGGGGATTAATTAATAGACCTGATTCGGGATGTATCAGGTTCTGGGATAGCTTATTAAGGACCAATAACATACTGGGTTATATTAATTTTATATTTGCGCCATGCAGATTAATTATATGATTTATAAAACAAAGTGTTGATTAAAAAAAGTCAAGATTGCCGTGTAGTGCCTTTAAGATGTATTTTCATGTTCTTATATAAAGATACATTTTTTTTTCGAATTGACGATAAACGTATACTTGACGTAAATACGATATACATGTATATCAAATCACTTATTTACTTAGTATTAAGTTTTGTTTCAAATCATGTGATAAACTATTGTTTTGTCTAGGCATTCACAACCAATCAAAACAGCCATGTAATTTCCGAAAAAATCCCCCGAAACTATAAATACTTTTCCATCTTTATAAGTATCACTTAGCAAGTTGCACTTGTATGTTGGAGTGCCTGGTGGTTTGTTAGACAAAACGCATAAGTACGACTTAAGAAAATAGGTCATTAGTCATAAAATAATGATGTTTTGATTCGCGTATTAACATCCTAAAGTATGTAACAATTCATAACCACATGACCACAGATTGAAATATAAAATAATTGTTCTATTAAAAGGACACACTCTTAAAATGAAATTTATCGATGTTCAAGCGTCTAATCTTTTTTAAAGGGGTTATATTGGCATATTACCGTCAATTCCCTGTCCTAAATACACACGCCCAGCATGAAGATACACTTATAACTTAGAGATATACGCGTCTAAAGTGTCTAATTGCATAACCTCTTTATTACAAACATCGCGTTTCTGAAGCCACGTTTTTTTGTTTACATTCGCCATTTTCAACGACCCGCTTTCGAGTTTCCGAACAATCATCGGATAACATCGCGAAGACTCGTTCCCGATCTCGTTCCCGAGGCTTTGTTCAGGAAGTTTACGGAGTTCAATGTAAACATTGAGCAATACTTTTATTGCGGGACGTATTAAAGTTTTGTACGGTGTCCCGTTAGGGCCATCGTGCTATCGCTTTGTCAACAAGCACACGCGATGCCACGATAGCACGATGACACGATGGTGATGACGCGATGACACGATGACACGATGGTGATGGTACGATGACACGATGGTGATGACACGATAGCACGATGACGATGACGCGATGACACGATGACACGATGGTGATGGAGCGATGCTACGATGACACGATGACGATGACGCGATATTACATCGCGTCATCGTCATCGTGCCATCGTGCCATCACCATCGTGTCATCGTGTCATCGCGTCATCGTCATCGTGCTATCGTGTCATCACCATCGTGTCATCGTACCATCACCATCGTGCTATCGTGCTATCGTACTATCGTGCCATCACCATCGTGTCATCGTGCTATCGTAGCATCGCCTTCCTGTGTTTAAGTGGGATTCTTATAATAGTATCGGAAGGTATAGTTATGTGTTTATATTTAAGTATGTACATGTTAGTCATTCAACTCGTTTTGTGTTTATGTGTTTAAATATGCATATTACTGCAACTTTGTACTTTGATGAGAAACTGTGTATAGTCTTATTCTCCTCCTCCTCCTTTTACTTCTTATTCTACTTCTTCTTCTTCTATAACTAGAAATGGAAAATCAAGAGGAACGCTTACTCGTGTACTTTATTTTAACACGACAATGACTATATAATAAAATAATTAATGTATTTAAATGAATTCCAAAGTTTTAGTCTAGTTGTCTAGACGGTATTAGGTTCGGCATGATACTCATGTGTGCCAGCACTGAATAGTTGTTGAAAACGACAATAAACACCCAACAATACAATACAATGTACATTCAGTCATATGTCACTTGAACAATGAACTTGTTCACTTTTCTCTTACCATTTGATTGTTGAGTTGAGTGTTTAGCGTAATTGTTATGCTATCGAGAGCTAGCAGACGATCAGACGGTGATGTGTGAGACGGACACTATATTCGTATATGCTTAGTACTGTTACTACCCAAGAATACACCGAACGTGATTTTTAATAATAACTTGTGTCACATCAATGTGAAATAAATACATTTAAAGTAAGTGTTAATAGACAATCAGTTAAACTCATTTGTGCAACTAACTGATATCTTTCCAGTTTTACATGGTACAGGAAATAATTAATTGGGACAACTTGTCTTTTGATGGGACGAGTTGTCTTTAAATAGGGGACAAGTTGTCTCGAAACTTGGGACGAGTTGTCTCAAAATGTGGGACGAGTTGTCTTTGGGGCGACTTATCCATAACACTTTTGAAACAGTGGTAAGAGACGAATGACAATGAGACTGACATTTTTTTAATAGTCATCACGGAGAATGTGTTGTATGTTACTGGCGGGTATTCAAACTCATGACCCCTGGATTGACAGTTAGACACGTAACCAACTGATTGAACAGGGCCCGTCTTTACCATGTATGGCCAATCCACTTTGAACAGTGCTCACTAATTCCTAATTGGGTGTTTAACTACCAAAAATAATGTTTTAATCAACACTCGACTTTCTTGCTCAATACTCAGTTTTCTTACTAGACACTCGTCTTTCTCACTCGACACTGAACTTTTTCACTCGACACTCGACATTCTTACTCGACATTAAACTTTCTTTCTCGACACTCGACATTCTTACTCGACACTCGACTTTCTAACTCGACATTCAACTTTCTTTTGAGACACTCAAAACTCTACCAAAGGTGACATATCGCCCAGCCATAGTCTCTGTCATGATTGACTGATATACGGCATTGCGCCTTATTGTCATTTGTGTTACATGCTGATTGAACTGAAAAAGTCATCAGTTTCTTGCAGAGATAGGCGTGCTCGAGTACTGGTTTGCCTCATAGGATCCCAGGAAAAAGTGTTTAGGTAAACCGGTCGCCTGAAGGAACGAACAAACGATCGAACGAACGGACGGACGGACGGACGTACGGACGGACGGACGGACGGACGGACGATGGAACTAACGAACGAATGAACACATAAACAAACAAAAAAACGAACAAAAACAGACAGACAGACAGACAGACAGACAGACAGACAGACAGACTGACAGACAGACAGACAGACAGACAGACAGACAGACAGACAGACAGACAGACAGACAGACAGACAGACATACAGACAGACAGGCAGGCAGGCAGGCAGGCAGGCAGGCAGGCAGGCAGGCAGGCAGGCAGACGGACAGACCACTACGCATCGGTATTATACACCAACTATTTTATCATTTAAGATTTTGTCTGTTGTTTACCGGATCGACATCAACTTTTTTGTGAATCTGTCGAAAGGACTATAATCATAATATGTACCTTCTCAATAATTTACCATTCACGTAATAACATATTTGAACGCATAAATAACTCACATTTAGTGATTGTAATATAAAAAGAAAACATATGACTGTGTATCTTATATGAATTTCCCTTTTCAGCAGCATTTGTGTCTCAGGGTTATGTATAACCTGACACAAAATAACCCTGAATATTTGAATGCATGATGTGTTCAATTATTATTATTTTTCGCATGTCTTACAGGAAGGCGATGCTACGATAGCACGATGACACGATGGTGATGACACGACAGTACGATAGCACGATGGTGATGGTACGATGACACGATGGTGATGGCACGATGGCACGATGACGATGACGCGATGACACGATGACACGATGGTGATGGTACGATGACACGATGGTGATGACACGATGGCACGATGACGATGACGCGATGTAATATCGCGTCATCGTCATCGTGTCATCGTAGCATCGCTCCATCACCATCGTGTCATCGTATCATCGCGTCATCGTCATCGTGCTATCGTGTCATCACCATCGTGTCATCGTACTATCACCATCGTGTTATCGTACTATCGTGTCATCACCATCGTGTCATCGTGCTATCGTGGCATCGCGCATGCTTGTTGACAAAGCGATAGCACGATGGCCCTAACGGAACACCGTAGTTTTGGCCAATATTCAATTACTGTTAATTTGATAACTTTCAAGTAAATAAAGGTTATACGTCAATACATAAGCATTATTTTGTGCACACTGCATACAGGAAAAGTCTGGATTAACAGCGTGTTTGTGTTACTTGCCAATATAATCCCTTTAATAGAACATATTTGAACATAATGTCCTTATATTTTGACTAGAGCATGACAAAATAGATCACCATAGTAACATATTCAAAAACATATTAAGGTCTATACAAAAGCAGAAGTAGAGTAGTAGTAATAGTAGTAGTAGTTGTAGTAGTAGTAGTAGTAGTAGTAGAAGTAGTAGTAGTAGTAGTAGTAGTAACACAAGTTATGGTAGTAGTAGTAGTAGTGGTAGTGGTAGAGTAGTGGTAGTGTAGTAATAGTGGTAGTAGTAGTAGTAGTAGTAGTAGTAGTAGTAGTAGTAGTAGTAGTGGTAATAGTAGTAGTTGTAGTGGTAGTGGTAGTAGTAAATGTAGTAGTAGCAGTAGCAGCAGTAGCAGTAGCAGTAGTGGTAGTGACAGTGGTAGTGGTAGAGTAGTAGTGGTAATAGTAGTAGTTGTAGTGGTAGTGGTAAAAGTAGATGTAGTAGTAGCAGTAGCAGCAGTAGCAGTAGTAGTAGTGGTAGAGTTGTGGTAGTGGTAGTAATAGAGTAGTAGTAGTAGTAGTAGTAGTAGTAGTAGAGTAGTAGTGGTAATAGTAGTAGTTGTAGTGGTAGTGGTAGAAGTAGATGTAGTAGTAGCAGTAGCAGCAGTAGCAGTAGTGGTAGTGGCAGTGGCAGTGGTAGAGTAGTAGTGGTAATAGTAGTAGTTGTAGTGGTAGTGGTAATAGTAGATGTAGTAGTAGCAGTAGCAGCAGTAGCAGTAGCAGTAGCAGTAGCGGTAGTGGTAGTGGTAGTGGTAGAGGTAGTAGTAGTAGTAGTAGTAGTAGTAGTAGTAGTAGTAGTGGTCTTGGTAGTGGTAGCGGTAGTGGTAGAGTAGTTGTAGAGTAGTAGTGGTAGTAGTAGTAGTAGTAGTAGTAGTAGTAGTAGTAGTAGTAGTAGTAGTAATAGTAGAAGAAATAGTAGTAGCAGTAGCAGCAGCAGCAGCAGCAGCAGCAGAAGTACCAGTAGCAGTAGTAAAGCAGTAGTAGTCGTAGTAGTAGAGTAGTAGTAGAGTAGTAGTAGTAGAGGTAGTGGTAGTTGTAGTGGTAATGGTAGAGTAGTGGTAGTTGTGGTGGTAGTGGTAGTGGTAGAGTAGAAGTAGTGGTGGTAGTGGTAGAGTAGTGGTAGTGGTTGAGGTAGTGTGGTAGTGGTAGAGTAGTGGAGTAGTGGTAGTGGTAGAGTAGTGGTAGTTGTAGTGGTAGAATAGTGGTAGTGGTGTGGTAGTGGTAGAGTAGAAGTAGTGGTAGAGTAGTGGTAGTGGTGTGGTAGTGGTAGTGGTAGAGTAGTGGTAGCAGTAGTGGTAGTGGTTGAGGTAGAGTAGTGGTAGCGGTAGTGGAAGTGGTAGAGTAGTGGTAGCGGTAGTGGTAGAGTAGTGGTAGTGGTAGTGGTAGTGGTAGTGGCAGTGGTTGAGGTAGTGGTAAGGTAGTGGTAGTGGTAGTAGTTGAGGTAGAGTAGTAGTGGTAGAGTAGTGGTAGAGTAGTGGAGTAGTGGTGGTAGAGTAGTAGTGGTAGAGTAGTGGTGGTCGTAGAGTAGTAGTGGTGGTAGAGTAGTTGTGGTAGAGTAGTTGTGGTAGAGGTAGAGTAGTGGTGGTGGTAGAGTAGTTGTGGTAGAGGTAGAGTAGTGGTAGTGGTAGAGTAGTAGTGGTGGTAGAGTAGTTGTGGTAGAGGTAGAGTAGTGGTGGTGGTAGAGTAGTAGTGGTGGTAGAGTAGTGGTGGTAGAGGTAGAGTAGTTGTTGTAGAGGTAGAGTAGTAGTAGTGGTAGAGTAGTGTTAGTGGTAGAGGTAGAGTAGTGGTAGTTGTAGTGGTAGAATAGTGGTAGTGGTGTGGTAGTGGTAGAGTAGAAGTAGTGGTAGAGTAGTGGTAGTGGTGTGGTAGTGGTAGTGGTAGAGTAGTGGTAGCAGTAGTGGTAGTGGTTGAGGTAGAGTAGTGGTAGCGGTAGTGGAAGTGGTAGAGTAGTGGTAGCGGTAGTGGTAGAGTAGTGGTAGTGGTAGTGGTAGTGGTAGTGGCAGTGGTTGAGGTAGTGGTAAGGTAGTGGTAGTGGTAGTAGTTGAGGTAGAGTAGTAGTGGTAGAGTAGTGGTAGAGTAGTGGAGTAGTGGTGGTAGAGTAGTAGTGGTAGAGTAGTGGTGGTCGTAGAGTAGTAGTGGTGGTAGAGTAGTTGTGGTAGAGTAGTTGTGGTAGAGGTAGAGTAGTGGTGGTGGTAGAGTAGTTGTGGTAGAGGTAGAGTAGTGGTAGTGGTAGAGTAGTAGTGGTGGTAGAGTAGTGGTGGTGGTAGAGTAGTAGTGGTGGTAGAGTAGTGGTGGTAGAGGTAGAGTAGTTGTTGTAGAGGTAGAGTAGTAGTAGTGGTAGAGTAGTGTTAGTGGTAGAGTAGTAGTGGTGGTAGAGTAGTGGTGGTAGAGTAGTGTTAGTGGTAGAGTAGTAGTGGTAGAGTAGTGTTAGTGGTAGATAAGAAGTGATGGTAGAGTAGAAGTGATAGAGTAGTGGTAGAGTAGTAGTGGTGGTAGAGTAGTTGTGGTAGAGTTAGAGTAGTAGTAGTGGTAGGGTAGTGTTAGTGGTAGAATAGTAGTGGTGGTAGAGTAGTAGTGGTAGAGTAGTGTTAGTGGTAGAGTAGTAGTGGTAGAGTAGTGGTAGAATAGAAGATAGAAGTGGTGGTAGAGTAGTTGTGGTAGGGTAGTTGTGGGAGAGGTAGAGTAGTGGTGGTGGTAGAGTAGTTGTGGTAGAGTAGTTGTGGTAGAGGTAGAGTAGTGGTGGTGGTAGAGTAGTAGTGGTGGTAGAGTAGTTGTGGTAGAGGTAGAGTAGTAGTAGTGGTAGAGTAGTGTTAGTGGTAGAGTAGTAGTGGTGGTAGAGTAGTAGTGGTAGAGTAGTGTTAGTGGTACAGTAGTAGTGGTAGAGTAGTGTTAGTGGTAGATAAGAAGTGATGGTAGAGTAGAAGTGGTAGAGTAGTGGTAGAGTAGTAGTTGTGGTAGAGTAGTTGTGGTAGAGGTAGAGTAGTAGTAGTGGTAGAGTAGTGTTAGTGGTAGAGTAGTAGTGGTGGTAGAGTAGTGTTAGTGGTAGAGTAGTGGTAGTGGTAGAGTAGAAGTGGTGGTAGAGTAGAAGCGGTAGAGTGGTAGTGGTAGAGTAGATGTGGTAGAGGTAGAGTAGTAGTGGTGGTAGAATAGTTGTGTTAGAGGTAGAATAGTAGTGGTAGAGTAGTAGTGGTGGTAGAGTAGTGGTAGTGGTAGAGTAGTAGTGGTGGTAGAGTAGTTGTGGTAGAGGTAGAGTAGTAGTAGTAGAGGTATTGGTAGAGTAGTAGTAGTAGTAGTAGTAGTGGTAGAGTAGTGTTAGTGGTAGTGATATAGTAGAAGTAGTGGTAGAGAAGTGGTAGTGGTAGAGTGGTAGTGGTAGAGTAGTAATAGTGGTAGTAGTGGTAGTGGTGGAGGTAAAGTAGTCGTAGAGGTAGTCGTAGAGTAGAGGTAGTGGTAGTGGTAGTGGTAGTGGTAGATTAGTAGTGGTAGTAGTAGTAGCGGTAGTGGTAGAGTAGTGGTAGTGGTAGTAGTATTGGTAGTAGTAGTAGTGGTAGTGGTATTGGTAGTAGTAGAAGTGGTAGTGTTAGAGAAGTAAAGGTAGTGGTAGTAGTTGTGGTGGTAGTGGTAGGAGTAGTAGTTGTAGTGGTAGTGGTAATGGTAGAGGTAGTAGAAGAGTAGTGGTAGAGTTAGTGGTAGAGTAGTGGTACTGATAGTGGTAGAGTATTAGTGGTAGTGATAGTAGTGGTAGTGGTAGTAGTTGTAGTGGTAGTGGTAGAGTAGTGGTAATAGTAGTGGTAGTAGTGGTAGTGGTAAGGTAGTAGTGGTAGTGATAGTATTGGTAGTGGTAGTAGTGATAGTGGTAGTGGCAGTGATAGTAGTGGTTGTGGTAGTAGTGGTAGTGGTAGAGTAGTAGTGGTAGTGATAGTAGTGGTAGTGGTGATAGTGGTAGTGATAGTAGTGGTAGTGGTAGAGTAGTAGTGGTAGTGATAGTAGTGGTAGTGGTAGTAGTGATAGTGGTAGAGTAGTAGTGATAGTTATAGTAGTGGTAGTTATAGTAGTGGTAGTGGTTATAATGGTAGTGGTAGAGTAGTAGTGGTAGTGATAGTAGTGGTAGTGGTGATAGTGGTAGTGATAGTAGTGGTAGTGGTAGAGTAGAAGTGGTAGTGATAGTAGTGGTAGTGGTGATAGTGGTAGTGATGGTAGTGGTAGAGTAGTAGTGGTAGTGGTAGTAGTGATAGTAGTGATAGTGGTAGAGTAGTAGTGGTAGTGATAGTAGTGGTAGTAGTGGTAGTTATAGTAGTGGTAGTGGTAGTAGTGGTAGTAGTAGAGTAGTAGTGGTAGTGATAGCAGTGGTAGTGGTAGTAGTGGTAGTGGTAGAGTAGTAGTGGTAGTGATAGTAGTGGTAGTGGTAGAGTAGTAGTGGTAGTGATAGTAGTGGAAGTGGTAATAGTGATAGTGGTAGTGATAGTAGTGGTAGTGGTAGAGTAGTAGTGGTAGTGATAGTAGTGGAAGTGGTAGTAGTGATAGTGGTAGAGTAGTAGTGGTAGTGATAGTAATGGTAGTAGTGGTAGTTATAGTAGTGGTAGTGGTAGTAGTGGTAGTGGTAGAGTAGTAGTGGTAGTGATAGTAGTGGTAGTGGTAGAGTAGTAGAGGTAGTGGTAGTGGTAGAGTAGTATTGGTAGAGGTAGTGGTAGAGTAGTAGTGGTAGTGGTAGCGTTGTAGTGATAGTTGTAGAGGTAGTGGTAGAGGTAGTGGTAGAGTAGTAGTGGTAGAGGTAGTGGTAGAGTAGTAGTGGTAGTGGTAGCGTTGTAGTGATAGTGGTAGTGGTAGAGGTAGTGGTAGAGTAGTAGTGGTAGAGGTAGTGTAGTAGTAGTAGTAGTGGTAGTAGTAATAGTGGTGGTGGTAGTAGTGGTAGTGGTAGAGTAGTAGAGGTAGTGGTAGTGGTAGAGTAGTAGTGGTAGAGGTAGTTGTAATGGTATAGTAGAAGTGGTAGTGGTAGAGGTAGTTGTAGATTAGTAGTGGTAGTGGTAGAGTAGTAGTGGTAGTGATGGTGGTACCTGTAGAGGTAGTGGAAGTGGTAGAGTAGCAGTGGTAAAGGAGCATTGGTAGTGGTAGAGGTAGTGGTAGTAGTAGTAGAGATAGTGGCAGTGGTAAAGTAGTTGTGGAAGAGGTAGTGGTAGAGGAGTATTGGTAGTGGTAGTGGTAGTGGTAGTGGTAGTAGTAGTAGTAGTAGTAATAGTAGTAGTAGTAGTAGTAGTAGTAGTGCTGGTGGTGTGGTGGTGGTGGTGGTGGTAGTAGTAGTAGTAGTAGTAGTAGTAGTAGTAGTAGTAGTAGTAATGGTAGAGTAGTAGTGGCAGTGGTAGTAGTAGTAGTGGAAGTGGTAGAGTAGTAGTTGTAGTGGTAGAGGTAGTGGTAGTGGTAGTAGTGATAGTGGTAGTGGTTGAGTAGTGGTAGTGATTGTAGTAGTGGTAGAGTAGTAGTGGTA